>CM053791.1:403821589-403826589 GCA_028749045.1 Cupressus sempervirens | reverse complement strand
AATCTAAGATCTGAGAATAAAAGTTTGAGAAATGATTTAATCACTGAAAGACAAATCAATGTAAGTTTGCAAAGTGATCTGAGATCTGAAAGACAAATCAATGAAAGTTTGAAAAATGACTTAAATGTTGAAAAAAAAGTCAATGAAAGGATGATAAAATCTCAAGCAGATATGGATCAATTGAATTTGCAAAATGAGCAGAATCTTCATAGACAAAAAGGTAAAGCAGGCCTTGGATACAATGAAGAAGGTGAATCTTCCAAACAGGGTACCCAAAAGAATAAAAAACCTACTTGCAATCACTGTGGAAAGTTAGGTCATACATCTAATAGATGTTGGAGCAATGGTAAAAGAAAATTCAATAGTAAATGCTATAATTGCAATCAACATGGTCACAAAGCAAATGAATGCAAAGTGAAACCAAAGTTTGAGGGCAAATGTCACAAATGCAAGAAACAAGGTCACAAGGCATCTGAATGTAGATCTAAATCATTTAATCCAGCAGAACAAATTGTCAATGCATTATTTGGTTGGGACTAAAATACTTGGTGCAGATGTCACTATTGTGGAGAATATGGACACATTGGAATAAACTGTGCAAGGCATCACCTAAGAGAAAGGGATACTACTATAAGATGTTATACATGTACCGAACTTGGTCATATATCCAAGAATTGCATGAATATATGAAGAATTGAAGATGAAAAGAAAGTCAGAGCTGACAACATTTGAAAATAGATGAGACAACAGTGGATTCCAAAATCTATCGAGCCAGAAAATTCAAATAATGACTATGTCACCTAAGAAGTGGGTGACTCCATCATTTCTAATTAGACTCATCAAGAAGGACTAGGGACTGCATCTTCAAGCAATATCCTAAGCAATTCTAGAATGTAGAAGTGCAAACAACAAACCATTATTGTTCACTATGATGCATTTTACCGAGCAAGGTTGGTTTCAAACTTAACCGAGCCAGGTCGGTAATATGAAAGATTTTGTTTGTATACCGAGTTGCAAGGTTTACCGAGTAAGTCGATGACTATCTGAAAAACCCTAGGTCATCTTAGTTACCTTTGTACCCGAACATTAATGGTAGATTTTTCATAAAAAAAGAAAAAATTGATCTGATTTTTTCATCGCGAATTCAGAATATACAGAGCGAAGAGTTTCCAAGAGTGCGAAAGTGAGTTCAAGCAATTTGAAGTGATTTTATAGCAAAGAATTTGTCTAATGAAATCATTCACTCACTAAGTAGCAATGATATCCATAAGCACCAGCAACAGCAAGGCAAAAAGAGGCTCTAAAATGCTTGTGAAAGGAGTGGAATGGAAAGCACCTAGTTTCAAGCTCGTTCCCGCCATAGCTGAATCGCTCGACCCTCATGGAGCTCAATCAAAAATTCCACCAAAGGTACTTCTTATAAACAAAATTCATGCTCATTTCAAATGCACTGTTCAAGAGTTAAGATTCAGACTCTATTTAATTGCATATAAGATGTATAGTTCCAGCAGATTGAACAACGTACCCTGTGAGGCTGTAGATTTAGCCTATAAGGTTGTGAAGAAAAATATGGAGTTTGACCTAGCAGATGTGCTACTAAAACAACTTAATAAAAATATGGACAGTATAAGAACCTCAAAAACCAACTCTTGTAAATTTGGTTCTTTGTTAGTTTGTTTATTTTTCTATGTATAGAAAAATTTCCCTTCAAAAGGTACAGTTGTATGGAAGAAAGATATTCCAGTTTTGTATCAAATAAATGAGTTTGTAGCAGAGATGGGTGAAAATTTTGATAGTATTATGGATAATTATTTTGAAGACTTCAAGGAAAGAATGAATAATAGATTCAGAATCCCTCTTAAGCTTGTTGAGGATTACAAAGATGATGTGTGCTTCATGGTTGACTGTGACAAGGTATACATTCAAGCAGTCACACCCCAAGTTGCATGGGTAAAACCTCTTCCTTATGAGGTAAATATTGATGAAACCAGAGACATCATAGAGGCACTAGTAAATGAGCCAGTAGACCCAAGGCAACCAATTTTTGGAACCTATGAAGAAGCTAAGGCCAGAATTGAGCTTGAAATCAAGCTACCAGAGGCCATAAGCAAGAGCAAGAGGAAAATAGAAAAATTGAAAACTCCTATCGGTTCTCTTATGCTCACCGAGGGAAAAGGTGAAGATGAAGAAGGAGAAGAAGAAGAGGAGAAGAAGAAGAAGGTGAAGAAGAAGGTGAAGAAGAAGGAGAAGAAGAATCTGCAGAGGAACAACCAAAGAAGAAAGGTAAGGTCATCATTACCAAACCCAAGAAGAAGCCTACTGCAGTATTCACCAGAAGAACTAGGAAAGGTAAGCAGGAACCTATACTAGTTAGGCCTGCACCCACATTTGAGCAAAGGCTCAAACAATTGGAGGAAGGAGCTGGCATCACAAATTTCAAAGCATTGAAATTTGAAACTAGAACTGATGCTGAGAAAATGCAGATTGAGGAACTGGTACTCAGCAAGATGGGTAAATGGAAATACTCCCCAGACTAGATTGCCCCTCAAATCTCAAAAGAACTACTGGAGAGATTGCAACCGAGATGGGAGTTAGCCACCCAAATGGTAAAAGATATTTATGAGCAATCTTTGAAGAATCTCTGACCAAGTCTCACTGGAGCAGAAGTAAAAGCTGAAATGAAAAGCCATGAAGGTAAAATGATGATCAGATTCCACACTTGTTTGATTTTGATTAAAGACATTGAACGTGTTGTAAATGATGCTACAAACATGTGGAAAAACATCTATCATCTACATAAGCCCAATGCAGACCCAGTAGTAATCAAAGATGATGACAACAACAGTGATGATGAGCTTGATAGCACTCCATCCATCACAGTCTCACCAGGAGAGCTGCATGCACTGATGGAAGATAAGGAGGAAGAAGCTGAAGAGGCAGATGACCCTATGAAAATTGCAGCTGCAGTTATTGCATCCCTTCCTCACTCTCCACCTAAAACTGTGATATCATCAAGGCTGGAGTCAACTTCGGTAGGTTTGGTCACAACTTCATCAGATATATCATCTGCACCTGCCACATCTCAGGTCCAGGTATCATCAATGGAAGTGTCTACCACTTCATCTACAAAGCTGCATATCTCCACTTCATCTACCGAGCTACAGGAAACTTCTTCAGTTACCGAGTCATCCACTACAATAGTCACCACATCAGAAGTATCTATTACTCCTGTAGTATGTACAGTAAGTTTTCCAGTTTGCTCTCCAATTTTGTCAACTTCAGCTACATTAGCACCAATTTTTGCACCAGTAAGCTCTTCAATTGTAAATATTTTGGTATGTACATCAATTTTGGGAGGTATATCAATTTTGGATACATTTAGCCCCTCTCTCAGTCTTCCTTTAGTTGGTCCTATACTAGTTTTGACAACCAGTCCAACCTCATCAACCATTGTCTCTGTTATCAAAGACAAAGATGTTAGTACAGCAGAAAAACCAAAGACTCCCTTAAAACTTTTGCTTACAGGCAAGGCAATTGATGAGGATGTAGACTTGGATACTGAAATTGTCAGTCCAAAGATAGATATCGATACTGCTTCAGTTGATGAACTAAGACTGCTCAATCAGTGCATTGAATTGAAGGCAAAGCAAAAACAACTAAGGAATGAGAGAGATAGAGAGTTTAAAATTATTGATGAAGCGAAAAATATAATTACAGAGGCTATAGGTGTTGATGTTGATACTTCTCAACACATTTTTCTACAATTAGAAGAGGCAGTCAATAAATTCAATGAGGAGACCTCCGGTCAAGAAAAATTGATGGAGAAGGCAGAAAAGAAATTTGATAATAAGGTGCTTGAGCACATTGCTTAGCACATAGCAATAAAATAGGTTGAATTAACCTTAGTTTTGGCCAACATTGAAAATTATTTTAATAATGTAACATCTCTTTTTGCTAAGCTTTGTGATGTTACCATGTATACCAAGGAGATAAGAAAACAATTGAATAAGATAGATGAGGATCTGAAGGCAAGCGCACAAAACTTGAAGCTTGACCCTAGTTCAACCTCATCTCATCACCTCAGAATCAAATTTTTGTCAGAAAAACAAGCAGAATTGCTGAGAGAAGAGTCAAGGATCTGATCTACATTGTTAGATATTTAGAATATGATCCTTCCCATCATGGACACAATGCAAAAGCACGTTGCCCATTCAAAAACATTGATCCGTTACAACAATTTCTTCGTTGCAGACCATGTGATTGAACTCTCTGCAGAAGTTTAGATAGCTCTATCCACATGCAAAATCCTGCAAGAGGATTGGGACAAGACTCTACAACTCATTCTTCAGGTACATTTAGAGTTTATCTAATATTTTGGTGTTTCTATGTAAATACATTTTTTTGTATTCTTTGGCATTATTGTCAAAAAGGGGGAGAAAGAGATACTCAGAAAGAGTTATTGGTGAGATAAATGTACAAAATGGACAAAGAGATACTGTTAATAAAAAGTCATATAGCTCATGTAAATACCATATGTATATTGTATAGGGGAGTCATATGTAAGGAAGCCATGTATATTCAGCAGAATAAGTTGTCAGTATGTCAGATATTGTATATAAGTTTTGGCTCATAAGTGTTTTTGTCACTAATGCCAAAGGGGGAGATTGTTGGAATTATGATATATTTGTCATTATTCACAACACTTATTCGATTCTGAATGCTTACCGAGCTCATCACCTAGTGTACAGTTCACACCGAGCATTCAGCGGTTACCTTATAAAAACCGCAGGCAAGCAGTTAGTGGTTACTGAGCAGAACAATGTTCTCTGAGTAGTTAGTGGTTATCGAGCAGAATAGTGTTCTTCGAGTAGTTAGTGGTTACTGAGCAGAATAGTGTTCTCCGAGCAGTTAGTGGTTATCGAGCAGAATAGTGTTCTCTGAGCAGTTAGTGGTTACCGAGCAGAACAATGTTCTCCAAGCAGTTAGTGGTTACTGAGCAT